>JAZHYW010011113.1:0-36018 GCA_037355805.1 Ixodes ricinus | reverse complement strand
CCGACGGTACGCGCTAATGGGACCAATCACGCGCGTACCGTCGCCTGCGTCTGGACTTCAGCTGAAACGATATTGAAACTTCTTAGAGGTATATGTTCGGTCGTAAATAGGATTATAATACTATGTATTTTTTATGTATATTCTCGCCAGTTCCGTTTATCTCGGAGCCTAATTTCCCAAGAATTGAACTGGCCTTTGCCGTTGTGGTGTTGCTGCCAGCCTACGTTTGATGCACGGTGGTGAGTTAGTGACGCATGACGTATGGCAGGAAGCGTGGGACCGCTCTTGGCCGCTAGGGGCTAGGAAGAATTGCGATCACCACTCCTTCACTTCTAGTATGCCAAAGTGTATGTCGTGTATGTCAACCGCAGAGAACATCACCTACTTCGAGTAAGTGATTTTAGTGATGCCGTAATATCCCGAGAGATGCCCTACCCCCCGAAACATAACCCGACCCTCTCTGTGGCATAATATTCGTCTTTTCTTTTTTTTTGTTACTTAGTTGCGGCGGTGGATAGGCGAACATTGCTGATTGGGAAGCACATATCGTCTTTGGTCATCGCCTCTGCCTGCGTTCACAAGTTTCGCAGGTCACAAAATTTAACGCTATAACATTTTTCCAGACCTTTTTTTTTGTTTTTATCGCACACTGAAAGTTAGTTTAACTGTTATTTTCACACGACTTGCTTTCGATCTTAGGTGGGCTATCATTCAGGATATTGCGGTGGATAAAACTGCAGGATTACAATACAATTAAATGCAAAGGTCCACCTCGCTTCCACCTTTGCATTTAATTGTATTATAATCATAACCTCAAAAATGCGAGCGTTTCACCCTTGTTGGTGTTAGACTGGTGGAAGCTGATAAAATCCGTTTGCTCTACTGACGTCTAGCTCGTGGTTAGCTCAGTGGGTAGAGCGCTCCACTACGAATGGAGAGGTCCCGGGTTCGGTACCCGGACCAAGCGGATGTTTTCGGTCGCGCACCAGTCGCCCAGCTGTGTTTGGAGATTTGTGTTTGTCGTTTGTCCTTCTTGTTCCCCTTCTCCGGGGACTATTTTCGTCGATAAAACCACTTTTCCGAGTCGGACCGAGAAAAATCCATTTGCATTAAATCGGCAAATATGTTGCTTTTTAATCCCTTTACAACGAAAACATAAAGGTCACAGCAACAAATTAAGTAACGTCTCTTCTACTATTTTTCATACAGTAAGGGTCACGGTTATCCTCCAGCACAGATCCGTATAAGATAAACGTATATATAAATATCTAAGTGTATATAGATACATTTCTAAGTTACATTAACCATTCCACGGATTCAGTGACTAGCTCAAGCTAAAATAAAATCCATTAACGGTAACTGAAACTTAGTTACGTCTTTCGAATGACTTTAGTCGGTGATGTCAAGAAGGAAGTGGGAGGAGCTTCCACTTCCTTCTTGGCCTGTAACCGACTATAGTGACATAGTCAGAAGCCGATATTCAGAGGGAATTTTCATTTCGCCTGGACACACTGAACAAAAGTACATACCGGCCTTGTCTTCACTGCCTCAGAGCTAAGAAAACAAAACGTTTCCCCGCGTACTTTCTTACGCACTCAAGAGAATGAAACGACAAGTAATACTTGAAAGAAAGGGGAAAAAAAGGAACTGCTGAGCGACCGCAGAAAGAATGCTGCGGATTCACAGCGGTAGCTGCTGCGTCATGGAAAGGCACATCGAAGAAGATTCGCCTTCAGCCAGTGTGCTGTACGATGCTTGCAAACGGTACTTTGCTTTCAGTGGAATTGATGGAGGAGACGTGTGTGAGGAGATGTGTGCTGAGGTGGAACGACTGTACGAGATGTTGCGTGCGTTTAAAAAAGACACGAAAACGCACTTTTTTTTTTTGGCTGAAACGCTTTTTTAAGACGGGGGTGCCCGTGATTGCGCTTTCAGAGGAAAAAGCGAAAGTGCGCGCGCGAGCTGAAGCTGGGCGGCGGCGGTGAGGAGGCGAGGGAGCGTGGCCGCACAGCGCGACCACGTGGGTATTTCGCAACGGCGGCTGCCGTAGGGGTGGGGATGAAGGGGAGCCTCGCGGGAGCATGAACAGCGGCGGCCTACAGGGAGGGAAGGGGGGAGGAGCAGAGGGAGAGCCTTGTCGCGTGTCAGGAACGATGGGGAGAGGGAAGAAAGTTAATCTCTTCCTCTCCCCATCGTTAATCTGTGAGCGTTTTATTCCGATCAATCACCAGATGGCTATGCAGGGCTATTTAAAGAGATAAAGCAGATTACAATTTTTTCTTTTTAATTTAAAACAGACTGTAAAGGACAGAAACATATGAGGCGGACTTACCAACAGGCAGAGTAGGCATGCTGCCTAGGGCGGCAGAATTTTGGAAAGGCCATTTGTGGCCGCCCCAAAATTAATTGGCTCTTCTTTCTTTTTCTTTTTATCTAGCTCTGAATCTAGCCACTTCAGGAATTATAGCTCCAAATCTAGCTACTTTTGAAAATTTTGAGAACTCCAAACTTAGCTATCTCGTCCCCCGCTCCCCCATGGTCAGTGATCATGGGGAGCGGGGGTTGGGTTGAGGGGGGGGGGGGGGCAGTTGTTACAAGGTTGCCTAGTGGCGGCAAATGCCAAGTCCGTCTTCGCAAACGGCGAACATCTGGATGAGAGGAAGGCTAATTTCAATTGATCGCTGTTATGATCATGGCGTATCTGTTTCACCTTATGTTGTACCGCAGAGAAGGCTAGAAGCGCGAGCTCATAGCGTTAAGAGCTGCACTTGACGCACGAGAGCTTGTGTCCCCGAGATGCGCTTTAGCAGCAAAGAGCCGCGCTTGCAGCCTTTCCTGCGGTACATCATAAGGTGAAACAGAGTATAGATATTGGACCATCCCGGCCAAATCTACGGGGATCCGGACATTTTGGTGTAGGACATTTCGGTGTAGGACGTTTTGGTGTAGGGCGTTTCGGTGCACGGTCTTTTCGGTGCACGTCTTTTCGGTGCACGGACGTTTCGGTGCACGGACAATCAAAATCGCGTTTTTTTTAAAGTAATAAGCGCTATTTTAGCCGGAAATGATTTTTTTTCGCACTTTATAAATATGTAGACTTGGTCATCCATTGACGTCCTACACCGAACACTAAATCCCCCTCCCTCGAACTAAAAAAAAGAAAAAAAGAAGGAAATAAGTGACCGGTTGCCGCTATGTTACAAAAGCTTTTCCCAGACTTTCCCAACAAAGAAACACATATTTTGCGCCGAAGCCGAAGGAACGCTCCTTCTCCGCCCAAATGGAACGCTAGCGATCCGAACCAGATTCCAAAGTTTCAGAAGTAACCGTCACCTTATTTAAAAATTAAAAGTGTTTTTTTTTATTTAATTTAGGGTTTATTTTTGCCTCGTTCTCGGTAACTTGGGCCATGAGCCCGTGTATGCGAGAGCTCTGTCGACCGCCCTTTTCCCTATTGAAAGTTTGAGAAAATGACTTCTAACTTTTGAATAAGATCAAGGTTTGTGCCGGAAATTTCGGCTTCTGGTCCGGAGAGCTAGCGAAGGGCGTTCGGAGATTCGTACTTTTATTTTTGTGGCGAAGAAAATGCAGTAATTTAACGCTGTAACCGCCTAGCTGTGTTTAGAGATTTGTGTCTGTCCTTTGTCGCCCTTTCTTCGCTTCTTCGGGGCTTGTTATCCTAATATTTTTGGGGTGGGGGAGAACCTGTATTTCAACATGTCGACTCCGAAATACAAGCATGATTCAGGATACAAGCATATGATTCAGGATCGCTCAAATGAATCTCGACAGCGTAAATATTTCGCCAATGTGTGTGCGTGTGTGTGTGTGTGTGTGTGTGTGTCGTGCGTGCGTGCGCGTACGTGCGTGTGTGTGTGTGTGTGTGTGTGTGTGTGTGTGTGTGTGTGTGTGTGTTTTACCTTTTCAGCGTGCTGCTTCAGGTGTAACGTTGTGGACAGGGGCGGATTTAAGAGGGGGGTCCGGATGTCCTGACCCCCTCTTGATTTCTGCATGTGTAAAATTTAGGGCGTGAAACGAGGGAGAGGGGAGGGGGTTCCTAAACATATGGTGCGCTGACCGACACCTGAACCCCCCCCCCCCCCCTCAGGAAATTCCTGCATCCGCCCCTGGTTGTGGACGACAACCTACGCAGGTGTTTTTCCGTCGATTTCACTGCACTGCCTTTTGCCTACCAGAGGACTTGGCGAGCTTCCTGTTGACGCTAAGCGAGGGAAGCGCAAGCGAGGACACGTTTCTTCTCAGGTTGAAGGCAAGAAATGTTGGGCAGGAGGGGGAGGAAGCGGCGGAACCGGCTCGACATATTTGAGGCCTATCTTGGGGCGAGAGCCGCTCGAAGGACGAACTGGCGCGTGCCGCGGAAACGAGCTCGCGCGCTGCGAGGTCTCTATCACTACGCTCAGCAAGAGCGTTCAGGCCGTCATACCAGCCCGGACTGATACCTATACCTGACCTCGTGTATGATCAATGCTTGTATGCATCATCACATCCATGCATACCATCATGTGTAGTATATCATCACATAATCCCCATCATTAAAGGCGGCATCGCGGGCCCCCCACGCTACTATGGGCTGTTACCTTTCTGCGGTTCTCCCGAGCCAATAAAGAGTATTATTATTACTATTATTATTATTATTATTGCTGCGTCGTGAGCGTTAAAGGCCCCGTTAGCCTTCGTACTGACCTTTCACCGTCAATGGACGCTTGTTTTACTATTTTTCCTCCCCCCTCCCTCCCCCCCCCTCCCCTTTTCTCTCCTTTTTTTCCATGCATAAGTGGTTTTTACGCGCCGCCGAGGACGGGGACACGGGCGTATTTCGTGTAAACGATTTTTCTTGCTTTTTATTGCAATATCGGTGCATTCTGGGAACTGCTTCAAACGGTTCTCACGCGGTTCTTAAACGGTTCTCAAACGGTTACGCGCGAGTGCGCGTCCGAGCATTACATATTTGGAGCATAAGCTACCACCGACAGGCCAATTCGCGGCGAAAAGCTCGCCAGGGGCGCTTCTAGTTTTCCTCACTATGCGGCAGTGCATGTGCTACCCATGCGTGGCTATAAGTTCTTGATTTGCATAGTGCATAGAAGCGCTGGCATTGCACGCGCTTGCACTGCAGCAGTGCAAGTTCAAGTATCCTCACTCTGGGTTGTGAACAAATTCCACCAGGCGGCGATACCCAAACTTCTCGCCGCGAATAGATCGATCGTCACAAGCCAGTTTCGACCTCACCGCTCCTAGCGAACTAAGTTATGGCAGCATCACGGGCATGCGCAGAACGCTCGATGAAATCGCTCTATTCAGTGAGAGGTACACAGAGTTTCGAACTATTAAGTACAGGGTGTCACAAAAGAAAATTTACACGGTATTTTTTACCGCAAAAATAAACTAGGCATCGCCGAACGCTCATTCTCTGCCCAAAGGAAGCGGTAAAGGTCACAACCAGATGCCAAAGTTTCAGCCCGATCCGATAACTTAATCAAAAGTTATAACTGATTTTATGAAAATTTCAATGGGAAAATGGAGCCCATTTTTGCCCGTTTTCGGTTTCTGGTGCCATAGAGCCCCATGTGTTCGAAAACTCCGTCGGCCGCCATTTTCCCATTGAAATTTTCAGAAAATCACTTATAACTTTTTGATTAAGGGTGACGTGCCTTTCCCAACGCATCTGTATTCTGAGAAATATTTCAGCAATGTTACCCGTATTTTACGATGCGTTCGAAATATTTGTCCCTTCGATTATGGGAAGCTTCCACAATTCCTCAACACAAATACACAGTTACTCTAGCACATGTTACGTGCACAAACATGCGCACGAACAAAAATAAAGTTAGTCGCCATTTGTATAGACCCTTTGAAAAAAAAGGGGGGGTGCTTTTGGCTGGTGCCATTTTCGGCGTTCGTGCATAGTAGGTGGAATTCACTGGCTGCCATTGCCGTGTGCGCGACTGCTGAGCGCGTGCTGGCGGCGAGCTTCCACGGTTCTTCTGCAACGTGCCTTTCACACCATCAAGATTGCCGGTCTTAGCAGCCTGTTCATATGATTTGAGCATGCGCTCTAAACATCGCCCTCCGATATGGCATAAGAACAAACCAGGAAGAGGCTGCGTGGAGAGAGAGAGAGAGAGAGGATGCCGAGGGGAGAAGTGGTCCGCTAGCGTCGATGACACACGCGTGGAAACCGTCTCGGCGCGTCCACTTCAACAGGGTGGCTGCAGCGAGAGATGCGAAGATTGAGCCGGAACCGGCGCGGAGACAACCTCCCGACGACACGGTCCTGCCTGCCTAGGCGGCCTTGGCGGCGGGTGGAACGCGCAAGGTCGGACCCCCGAGCCACGTTGGCTCTCGCGCTCGGGTGGACCGGACGTGGATCATACCTCGAGGCAGCTGTATTCGCGTTAAAAAAAAAAAAGAATTAAGATTTAAGTAAAACAAAGTAACCGCCTTCATCGCGCTTCGAACGGGACTTGGAACGAAACGTAAAAACAAGATGCTCCCTGTCTTGGAAAAGAAAAAAAAGAAAAAAGAAACGATGGAACGGTACACGTATTACATCTTGTTCTTAATCAAATGAATTCCCGGTACAACCAGTTCCTTCCAATGTTTTTTTTTTTTTTTCTTCTTCTTTTAATTTGAACATTTCCTGTCTGGGCCTATCGGGGGGTGTCTGCAGCGTTCTAACAATAAAAATAAATAAACTGATCATTTTAGAGCACAAGTATAATGTACTTGTGCTCTATAATTACTGCTCCCAAGTCGTCAAAAATTTTTTTTTTTAAGTATTACATTATTTGGATTTATTTTTCGGTGGCGCACAAATACTTTGAGTACCAGTTCGTGGTTGAGCAGTGCTTGGAAGGGCGCTTCCGAGTCCTCTAGGAAGCGGAGCGCTTCACTGTTGCGACCGCCTCTTGAAAGCCTTTTAGGTGTTGGCAGCGAAAATGGGAAACAAATCTTCCGTGGACGAATTCTGAGGAGCAGACGGCGGCCGTTGCGCAACCATTGCAGCGACGACTGAGCTCGTCTCTCGACGGCTCGACAGTTAAAACGTCGCTGAGCGCGTTGACATTCTAATCCTTCTGGTATCTTGGTATCTTTTTCTAGTTGTTTAGGGGTTAAAAAGAAAGTTCCCAACGTTGGTGCAACGTAGACGAGTTACACACAGGCTGACAGAGCGATTGTTTACGTAAAAAAAAAACTAAACTCAATAATTTTAGTAATTTCGGAAACATGCAAGTGATTACTCGCAATTGAATACAGAAAAATAGTAATTGAATTACAGCGATCGTTACCGCAGAAAAAAAAAGTAACTGAAGCGCTAAAAAGTTACAATAAAATGTAATTTCTTACAAGTTATCAGTTACTTGTAACTCGTTACCTCTGCTTCCCAGGGGCCTTACTGCTTCCTAAATAATTTTAGTACTTTCGGAAACATGCAATCGTGCATGTGATTACTTGCAATTGAATTACAGCGAACGTTACCGCAGAAATAAAAAAAGGTAACTGAAGCGCTAGAAGGTTACCATAAAATGTAATTGATTACAAGTAATCAGTTACTTGTAACTCCTTACGTCTGCTTCCTACCCTCGCCCGTGGTCTGTGCCGTTAGTGTGGATGCTTGTGGACGGATAGAATCACCATGGCGTCTCAAAGAGAACCACGGATAAACAAGAGCACGCTTCCCCCAAATTCCATCCGGGTCTCGAGGCGAATATACCTTCGTGCACATGCGTGCACGTGCTTGCGCGGGAGAGGCGGAATCAGGCGGGCACGTGAGGAGCACGAGACGTCCCTTGTGAAAGAGTAACGCACGGGACAGCAACGTCAGCAGACCGGGCGTCCCGCCAACGTCGAGATCAACACGAACGACTGGCGTAACCGGCGGCGGCCGAACCCGAAATCAAAGCTAGACTTCCTGCTCGTCGTGTGCCGCACATTCGCAAATCGGAATAACAGCCCCATCATCGCTGGCTGCACATGCGCTAACTGCGCACCTTTCCACTGTTTACTTCGGAGCAAATTTATTCCCAAATAATTGCCCTTTTTTTTTTAATTGATGAGGTATTTTATTTATCGTACCGGTCGTAATGTTTGATAGAGCGACAAACAGGAAGAACCGAAGAGCCCCAGAGCGTGCACACGAAGGTATCTTTAGCAGGCTTGCAACCGAGAAACGCCGACCCAATAAGGTGTTCGCCACTCATCTCTATTGTAGATCGATGCTTGTCTCGCTAGGGTCGAGTGGCACCACCTGAAGCCATCATTTGACACCAATTATGTGCCCGCTTCCAAGCTGTTGTCGGCACTGAAACTTTTGGAATGCTCTTCAGGAAGCCAGCCTAATAGCTTGTGTACAAACATTAAAACTGACAGCGCTCACAGTTCTTATAAATTAATGTTTTGCGATCGAGAGTGACCCCGCTGGGCGAAAAATGTATAGTGCAGCTGAATGAGACAAGAGTCACCTATAGAGTTACCGCGGAGTCTGTGACTGTTTCGATGAGTTGGGTTCAGCAGACGACAAGCTCGAAGGCTTTGCTATGCGGAATTCGCTCAATCACGGGAAGCCGCTGTCAACATTGAACTTTCTCGACATTCATCAACATCTGGGCTCCCCCGAGGGCGGTCTTATTATTGACGGCAAGTTCTTATACTACGAGAGCAAGCTTGCCAGCTCAGCCGTATGTGCTCCGGCACGTTTGTTTTTGTTAATCGGCGTTCGAACGCTTGGCAAATACCGATTCGATCAGCGAACACCCCATATAATGATCGCAGCACATCATAAAATACTCGTTTTCGAGCACAGCGTACGAGCTTCAATATTCCTACTTTTGTTCGTTTCTCCCATAGACTCGCGTGTATTGCCTGGTGTCAAGTAATAGCCGCCGGTGCTGCCACCGACGGGCTCCCGATCCGCGATCCAGCCTACTATACAATAGAGATCAGTGGTGTTCGCGGTTAGAAGCTCGCTAGGGGCGCTTTTGTTTTCCTCACTATGGGCGGTGGACGTGATACCCACGCGGTTATGCTTTAATTTTCATAGCGCATAGAAGCTTGGCATTGCACGTGCTTGCACCAGCGGAAGAAGAGTATGCGCCGCTTAAACGTCCACACTACAGCCCAGTGACTCAGCATCCCATCCCTCCTCCCCGCCCCCCCCCCCCCCGGGTGGACATATGGGCGCAGCTGATAGTGTTCACCCTTCCCGCTTGGTGATTTGTTCCCCAGTGTTCCCATCGGCTGATCCCACCGATCTCATTGGCTGCAGGACGACAACGGCCTGCGATTTCTTATGTTGTCGTCGACTATTAGCGACGTTCTGGTCGCAATTTGCGGTTGGCCAAACGCGTACTGTGTCATCCCCACCCTGCCCGTTTCCATCTGGATGAGCATTGCGTGCGGTAAAGTTCCTAGATAAGAACTATACTACATTCTTTGAAGAGCCGACTCCGTGACAGTGCAGGTTTTTAGGAAGATAATGGCGGCGCACAGCGGAACACTGACGCCATTTTGTTCCAGCGGAATGTGCTTTGTTACTCATTTGTATATGTATGTTTGTAAAAAGAAAGTATCGAGGGACTTTAGCGTGCGGTCGTGTATGGTGCGCGTTCAACGTGCACGTGTACTGCGTGGGGCATGTTACACCAGGTTGTACTGCACTGGCTGAGTTGCTCATCTACAGCTGAGAGACATGTCGCCTGTTGAGGCACACTCAAGGGCAGACTAACCACAGTCTGTAGAAACCACACAACACAATTTTCTCTGAAGTATCTTCTTTTCTTTCTTTTATCGACGGAATTCGGCACAATGTCAAAGTGTCCACCGTGACGACGTTGGCTTAGGAATGCGATAACTCCCAACTTCCATCGTTATTTTTTACACATGGGTCAATCCACGCCGAGCGATTCAGGCCTAATTACGACCCTAGCGGAATCGGTCTAAAAAAGGAAAAAAAGTATGAGTTATTGGTGATCTAAAAGTACATTTTTCCTAAGCAAACAAACGAACACAATTTGAGAAAGGCATTATTTAAAAAAATGTTTTAAATAACAAAAAACACAAAAGGGATGTCGCGCTAAAGTCGATCTGTTTCAGGAGTTTGGTGATACTAAGCTTGTCGCTGTGTAGGGGATATTTAACCGGAGCAGGTGGGGCTCCAGACTCGGCGGGCACAAAGTTGCAATGGAGCCGAAAGTTGGCGAGAGAGAGCGCCGACTGGACCTCGGCGCCATCGTCGCGGGTCTCCCCAGGACGACTGCTAAGCGGCTCGGATCTTTAAATTGGCTCGCACGTTATAGTGATGAGGGGACCGCGTGGTGCGCCGGTGCCCCCCGCCTACCCGCTTCGATCTGCGTGAGCATCGTACGTCGACGTTATAGGCTGAATTTCTCACACAGCGGAGACACTGCATGCAGACACCTCATGCAGCAGACTAACTCCCCACCGTCTATACATCCACGACTCTATACAAGTACAACAAATTACTTAAAGGGGAAAAAAAAGGAAAGAAAACGTTAATTTGCGTTCAAGATTATCCGAACCGCGACTCGCCTTGGAAAAGGGAGCAAGCAAAAAAACAAAACAACAGAAACATCTTCCGCCCCCGTGACTATCAAACCGTCGTGCTTTCTGGCGTGGTATGCGACGGTGTGACCTTAACCCGAAGAATTAACCTTGGCCAGACGTGCCGTGGTTGACGAAAAGTGGAGGGCACCCGTACGCCACCAAGCGTCTCAATGAGCAATCTTTCAAGGAAATCGAGCGGCACGAGCTCGCTGGCACGTCCCCACTAGATATATATTCCCTTCACCCCTAAGCTGACAGTGCTGTGGAAGCTAAGCGGTCCAAGGACCAATCAACCTCCTTCTTTTATGATAACCCGGCCCCGCACTCTGCGCGTGGATAGGGGCGGTTCGGTGTGGACGACAGGTTCGATCGTAATACACATTTAGTCGTCCCAAGAACGCCCGCCGTGCAGCGATATGGCCCGCCGAGCGGCACACTTGGTCGTGCCCAGTCATTCCGTCGTAATGCGATTACCCGTAGTATTACCCGCTTAGTCGTGATGCGATTATCCGTCGTAGCGACAGGGAACTGAGCGCTAGCGTACCGCACCACGGAGCACGTGCAGCGAAAGCTCGCACTGATCTTGGGTTCGATCCCTGCGACTGCCCGTTTCGATCTGGATGAGCATCGATACCGGCGTGCGGTCGTGCATCACTGCTGCGTGGTGCACACCTTAAAGACATCGGGCTAGTGGTCGTACTGCCCTGACGAAATTTCTCGTCTACAGCGGAGATACTGCACGCCCATTGGGGCCGACCAATGACTCACTAAACATACACACAATTACAGTTAAGTGGGTACGGGCGAGAAGAGCGTAATCACGTGGTAAAAGACCGACGTGTGATTGGACCATCGAGCAGGTAGCTTCGTCCGCACTATAGCGGTGAGCGAAGGACAGCGCGCACCCGTGTTGGGTGATCTAGCCTCGAGCACGTCCGTGGCCTGACCACGACCCTTACAGAGCTCGCTCTCTGGGGGTAACCGTGGCTTGACCCTTCACAGGTGTTCTTACGAAAGCGCGCGCGATTTGTAAGAAAGAAGATCGTGTGATACGGATGCTGACGTTTCTCCTGAGTTTTGTTTTTGTTGTTTCGTTTTTACCGCGGAATCCGTAGGCACGCTTGTAATCCAGGGACGCTGTTTCCCCCATAATGATATAAGTATAAATCTTAATCAAAACAGTCGAAACAAAAAAATCATTATCGTGACTGGGGCGGGCGAGCTCAAGAGACGCGGTGCGGTTACTTTGAGTGCTTACTTTAAGCGCTTATTTTAAGTGCTTACTTTAAAGCTGGACATCGCAGCGATTGGCTTGAAAAGTAAGCACTGCGTCTAATAAAGTAACAATGCGTTTACATTACAATATACAGTATGAAACAGTCTTAATTTGTGTCTTAAAATACAGTTCAAATGGAAATCCCACATTTAAGCCAATATTGGATTATGCGTAGAATGCGACAGATTCCTCTTCATTTTTTTTTAACTTAGAGAATTGCGTAACTTGCGCTAGAGCGCGCCATTGAAAAATAAAAATAAATAGAGTTTGTATCTTCAGAAAAATATAGCTACACAGACTATTCCATTAATTCATTATTCAGCAGTAATGCATAAGATATGGTGGATTTTGGCATTACTTACGTAACGTTAATAACTCTGCCGTCTGCCGGGAATTTCTCTGCCGTTCTTCGCGATTACGAACAACGCCGGATCCGCTCCATGAAAACGTTAATGCTTTCGCACATATTAAAAAAAACAGTTTGTAAACACTGTTTGAGGTGTGTTTGTTCCTCGTACGACGGACCATGTAACATTGGCGATACAAAGACCGTTTGCAGACGTGTTTCAAGCACACATATATGTATGAAGCAGACATGCTTCTAAGATGCTCGAGGCCTGTGCGCAGATACTTCTGTGTCATCGTATCTGCAGAGAAAACTCCGTGTCTTTCTGCATGATGTACTGTATACGAGCTGCATGCTTGACTGCCGGTTCACGGTCGTCCGACTAGAAGATGTCCCGTGTCTATGCGCCTTTGACACCACAGCGTACGACTTGAGGGACGCTGGGCTGCGGGGTCGTGCTGTAGACACATTGGAAAGGTTTCAGGCCGACGTCCGAAAACACGGCGTCAAATCGCAGTCGAGTCAGGACCAGGCAGCGTGGTGAAGCGACGAGGATTCCCCTCCGAATCCCACCGCGAAGGAAGCATACAGAAAAGGACGAACGAACAGAAACTTCCGTACGTCCACTGCACGTCCTTTTCCGTCATACGCCTTCCTCGATGAATGAATCATCCATAACCCTGGCAATGGATCCGCTCCATTGAACGCACGAAAACTCCTAGACGCGCATATATACGCAATCGCCAGGACGAATAACGTGGTGAAAACAGGCTTATACTTAGATGACGGCCGCGGGAGCGTGCCAAGTATACCGAGGGCGATACACGAGCTGCCAACGATCGAATCGGCGATCGTCCGGCGAAGACACTGCGCGCATTTCCCGATACACAGTGCTTGCAGCGGACTCCCGCCCCCACCCGAGGAAAAGCACGGCGGAAACCAAGGAGCGCGTACTGGAAATAAAGCTTCTCCTACTGCACAGAAAAAAAAAAAAGAAATGAGGGTTTATTCTTACACCCCCTGTAACATATAGAAACACCCCGACGAAAGCACTGACGTCGAACTGACGACCGGCTTGATATTTGCAATAACCTCTATTAAAAAACAGCTCCATGTATACGTGTGACAATACAGTATACAAAAGAATATATCAGCTAGCATCTGTCCCATACTGTCAGCCCTTTTTTCACAAATGTTATCATTAGGTTGCATCCCACATGACTGGCGAATCGCAAAAGTAATTCCCATCTTCAAGTCTGGTGAACGCTCATCGCCATTAAACTATCGTCCCATCTCGTTAACCAGTACCATTTGTAAACTTCTTGAACATATAATACACACACAAGTAATTAACTACCTGGAGGATCATAACATCATACATAAATATCAGCATGGTTTTCGCCGAGGATACTCATGTGACACGCAGCTCGCCGGCTTCATTCATGACATACATTCAGCTCTTGACGGTGGATCCCAGGTTGATGCTGTTTTCCTCGACTTTTCTAAAGCTTTTGACCGCGTCCCTCATCACCGGCTTCTAACCAAACTGTCTAGGCTTAACATTCACCCTAACATTTTGGCATGGGTAAAAGATTTCCTTTCGTCTAGAAAACAGTTCACGTCCGCTAACAATTGTAACTCTTCCTTCAAACCAGTAACCTCGGGGGTCCCACAGGGTAGCGTACTAGGTCCACTACTGTTTCTAGTCTACATTAATGACTTGCCATCCTGTGTCTCATCCCGAATTAGAATTTTTGCTGACGATTGTGTAATTTACCGAATAATTTCCTCTGTCAATGACCAGAAAGCTTTGCAAACTGATCTAAATGCTATTAATGCATGGTGCTCTTCCTGGCTAATGACCCTAAATTGCTCTAAAACAAAGTCTATGTCTTTTACTAAACACGTACCCCGGATTCCTACCTCCTATGTGTTAAATAATATTACTGTTGACCTCGTCTCCACTTATAAATATCTTGGAATTCATTTGCAACCTGATCTGTCATGGCACTACCATATAAAGCTCACCCTGGCGGCTGCTAACCGCTCTTTCGGATTTCTCAAGCGTAACCTTAAACAGGCTCCTCCTAACATACGCAAACTTGCCTTTTCCACACTAATACGTCCGAAATTAGAATATGCATCAGCCATTTGGGATCCCGAACATGCTTACGTCATAAACGACATTGAATCACTGCAAAATCGTGCCGCTCGCTTCATATTTTCAGATTATTCACGTCATTCCAGCGTCACAGCACTAAAACGCCGAGCAGAGCTACCCGTACTACTCCATCGTCGCAAACTTTCACGCCTATCACTTTTCCATAAACTTTACCACCACGCGTCACTTCACGGTGATTTCTTCGAGCCACCTGCCGTTATTTTTCCACGCCGCGATCACCCCTACAAAGTTAAACGCGTAACCTGTAAGTCATCTGCTTTTTCCTGGTCATTCATTCCACGTACCACAATCGATTGGAATAATCTACCATCGCACATTGCCTCAGAAAAAGACACCACGAAGTTTCAAGAACAAATTCAAAATACTGATGCCATCTAACTTTTGCTGTATTACATTGTTGTTTCCTCTTTTCCGGAAAGTGCAGAGGAAATATGCACTATTTTTGTTTTTACCATGACTCAACTTTATTGCAGTGTGATGAGTGAATGTATGTTTTTTTATTCGTTTTTGAATGTATCCTTTATTTTCTTTTTATTATTAGGTGTATTGATTGTCTACTAGTTCCTATTGAAACGATTTATGTACCCCCTATGTAATACCTCTCACGAGGGCCTTTAGGGGGTAATATGAATAAATAAATAAACTGACTGAAAAAAAAAAAATGTAATCGACGTTTTCTTAAACTTACTGCAAAACGTATTTTTTTTAGCCTTTGATACGTACTTTAGTTGTTTAATATGTTATAACTTGTATCCCACCGTCATCGAGCCTCTCACAAACGTTGGGGATGTCAGTTCGACGTCGGTGCGCTGTACGTTGAACCGAAGTGTTTGGGTGTCTTATATGTAACAACGGGTGTAATGGCTACACCTATATATATATTTTTTTCTGGAACGTGTGTCGTGAACCTGCCACCAACATCCACACTCGTATATGTCGTCGCGATGCTAGTTAGCCCTAGATGGTTGCGAACCTGCAGGCTACGAATTCTTCGTTGTGCGATCGGCAAGTTTGATAAACGGAGAGAAACTGAGAGAGAGGAGGAGGTGAAATCGTGCGGTGACGTGAGGGCGCCGCGAGCTTTGATTGGAAAGATTAGGGGGTAGACGCGAAGGCTCACCGCGTCTTCGTCTCCGCCCACCGTCTCCCTCCAACCAGGGCGAACGTTGAGAGCGCCGTCCGCTCTTCGCTCGGGGTCTGGCGTTTGACGTACTGCTACGAGCTGACAAGCATGATCGTCGCTTCCCGAGGCTTTGATATCTATTTTGCGCCAGTATACTCTTCGCTGCAATCAAAGCTCGTCAGCGCGGCCAGCGCGGTCAGCGTCTCTCACCGTCTGTCCAAGGGCACTGACAGAGCAGTTGAAAGGACGCAACGTGACGCGCAACAGAAACACGACCTAAAAATGACCGATCTTACTCGCCAGGGGCGCTGCTCAAAACTTGAGAGAGCTACAGGCTTAAATAGCCCCGGTTCTAGATACGGTGACGAATAGGTGAAACCGAATCCAGCAAACAAAAACGCGCTCCAACGATCTGGCAGCAACAGCAACGCAACGCTATCTCTTATTTCCATCGGATATCGCTGTTCAAGGCATATGAATGGCCTCTGATTCCCCGTCGGCTGGAGACGAGATAGGATCGTTCGTCGAGGAGACGACCGCGACATCCGGATTGGACTTAGCGCGAGAGGCGACAGCGCGGTACAGCGTTCGGTGCGTGCTCCATTCACAAAATGTTCCGAGCACAGTCGAGAGGGTGGCGTTGGGAAGAAGTCTTTTCGGTTTACGGATGCAACCCACTACTGCCGGAGATCGGGGTCATTGCAGCCGCACTTGCCGGATTTCGTGCAAGCTACACAGGTCCTCGGACAGTATTCGACGCGCTTTCTGTCGTTATTCGTGCACCCTATAACCGAGTAATGGTGCCCCGATGACCGGGACACCCAACACCGGCGAAGCCTCTCATCCGTGACTTTCACTCTTTCCAACGCACCAGCAAGAGGGAAAGCGCCGGTAGCCCTTTCTTCTCTTCTCTCTCGAAATGGCGCTACCCACGGGTGGAGCGACGCCACACGAGCCATGCCAGCCAATCAGGCGCTGGGAGCGTATTACGTGACTGTGTGCCTGTCGCTGCCAACACCCCTGAGCCGCCGTCACGCTGCTAATGCATGATAGAAGTCAGCAGACATGATCGAAGCATACGTATGCATGAGGGAAACATTATTGAAGAGTGTCTGCAAATAATTTTCAGATCCTGTCCGGAGTGAACACCGTGTCTTTCGCACAATGTACTACGGACCTGCAGTAATCATCTACATCTCCAAGTTACGTCATCGTGCGCACGGCCAACTTTCTGGCTCATTCGGTGGAATGAAAAGTTTCCGAGAAAATATCGACATTTTCAATGGATTTTGCGTTCTATATATATATATTATACGATACCGAAACAAGTGCAGTCCTCGCGGTAACATTATACGATCTTTTGTCAAGAAAAGCAGAAATTGATAACTTTGTAAATGTAACCTCAAAAATGCAAAAAAAAAAAACAAAAAACGTAGAGCTGTGAAATACAAGCAATACGCGTCCAAAAGTTTTATTACTGCTTATCGATATTTTATGACTATCATCCAAAATATTGCCGCGGAACATCGCAATGTTTGTTGTTGTTCAGTTGAAATTGAGAGTGCATGCTCCGTCCAAGGTGTTGATGTCCGAGAAAGTGGGGAATGCTAGAGTATGGCGTCAACTTAGCAACTGAGCCCGACGCGGAGCGTCATTAAACGAATTCACTGGACACGTGGTCCAGCCGAATGCTCACGCAGTTGCTCACGCAGCGCTCGTGTCGGATCGCGCTCCATCTTACTTTCATGACGCGAAAATTCTATACTCTGTTCACCCAGTTTCACCTTATGATGTACCGCAGCAAAGGCTACAAGCGCGTGCTCCTTGCTTTGGGGCACATCTCGGCGGCACAAGCTCTCGTGACTTAAGAGCGGCTGCCAACGCTATGAGCTCGCGCTTCCAGCCTTCGCTGCGGTACAACACAAGGTGAAACGAAGTATAGACGCTTTGCAGCAGCTGTGCATGGGCGCCGCCATAACTGACCTTCAGTTTTTGTTTCCCCTTATTACGTTTACTTCACTTGATTATTACCATAGCAAGCCAGGTTATTGCCATCTTAGATTTTATTTTGTCTTTCTCCCCAGCATTGGTCATTGTGGAGGCTCGTCCACACCAATTTCAGTGGCTCGGTATCTCGGTAAAACAAGAGAAGGGCGGCTATGGCGGCTCAATCTGGCGCGTGTGTAAAGCGTCTATAGGCTTGGATTATCCCATACTCATATTCGTCTCAAAAACCGAAATAAAAAAATAAAAGAAGAGGAAGAAACGTTCGGCTTCTATGTGGAGAATGAAGGTGTATGTGCACGCGCATTTCAGATTAGCCCCATGCTATGTTATCGAGAAGCGCACGTTTCAAACGCAAAAGCGTCGGTATCTTCCCCGGACAACAACCAAATCCTGTATATGAACTACCTGGCGGATCGCATAAACAATGCGCAAAACTTTTTTTTTTACGTGACAACGTTACGCAATTTTTTAAAGGTCACGTGCAGGCGTGTAAACGGAACTCATGACAAGTAATCTAATTTCTTGTAATCGCTTATTTTTTCTACTAGCTTTCTAATCATTTGAATACGTTTATTCGGGATTAATCACCAGAGTAATCTCATCACTCCTGGAATGACTAAAACTACTCGTAACCGTTCACCCTTACTAACGGCGCCAAGTTATCCAATCAGATGTTTTTTTTAAAGCAAATGTAATTGTAATCGATTACGTTTTTGTTTTGTTTTTTGGAAAAAAAGGTCACCCCCCCCAAAAAAAAAACAAAAAAACGTAATCGATTACAATTACAAAAAAAAAACGTAATCGTAAACGTGAACGGTTACGAGTAGTTTTAGTCATTCCAGAAGTGTGTGTACAAGTACAAGTGTGATCACGTGACACGATGACTGTGTATATTCATATATTTTTGGGGGGTGACGTGTACAAGTGTGATCAGTGACTTCGATGGCTGTGTATATATTCATTCTGCGCGGTCCCTCTCGAGATGCAGCGGGGTACAAATGGCGGTGCACGCGTTACAGAAGCTATAGAGTGGAGTGCGAAGGTCAAATCGGTCGCAGATGGCCCGTTTACACAGCTCCTCCCTTTCTCCGCCGATGAACAAAGCAGCCCTCTTCCTTTCTCGCGTGATTATGAATGACGGGTCGTGGACGGCGCGGAAGCAACTCGGAACGCGAGATAGCTCGGCCACTCGCGAACACCCATGTTGGCACAGCCGCCATTCGTCTCTCCGCGCTTCTCTCGTCGTCCGCCCCCCCTTTCTGGTTTGCAATGAACCGGGAAGAGAGATTTTAGTGGATCGTTCCGATGACTCCTATAATGATACTCCGCCCGTGGCGTGCCAAAATATTTTCTGGGGTGTTTCAAGGTGCTGGTGCAATCACACTCACAATAAAGAGAAAGTATATACAGTATATATTGAACAGTAAAATCTCGAGGTGATCTGACACCTGATACACCCCCCTGACTACGCCGTCCGCCACCCCACCTTTGCGCATGCGTCCTATCGTTATCGCGGGGCTATCGGAACGATCTACTCAAACTCTCTAAAGCCGGGGTCACTCTGAAAACACGAGTCACCGCAATGCAATATTCCTGGTTCGAATGTCGCGTGCCCAAGTTTGCTCCATGCAGTGGCGGATCCAAGGGGGGGGGGGGGCAGCTGCCCCCCCCAAACAAAGTCGACCCCCTCCCGCCCCCCTCCTCGGAGGGCAATTTGACATGAGTGGACCCCCCTTGCACAAGAAAGAATGGGAGAATAGTATCCTTAAAAATTTTCCGACCTCTCCAAAACGGAGTTTTGGATCCGCCCCTGGCTCCATGAGGCGTTCGAAGCACGGATCTGGCGGTAACTCGCGTTCGAATCTCTATGCGGACTGTCTTTTGTATGAGCGGTATGACCCGGGCTTAATGGAGCAAATCCGAGCAGTGGGACGCTCGGATACACGCAAACCACGAGCTACCGATAAAGCCGAGTCAAGAGTAAAGAAACATGACGATCGAACACCGCGATGGTCCGCTTTTGACGCTTTCTGGTTGGTGGATGGATGCATGTTAATGGCGATACCCTTTGTAACGGGCGGCAGCTTGCGCCACCTAGCCGAAGTCTAAAAAGACAAAAACACACGATATCTCCCGCCCTTCTAAGCCAATTTTCTCCCCCTAACACCAGACAGTGTGGGGTATCACCAAGATAACCTTTGGGGGATCGGGCAAAAAAAAAAAAAGAACTAAAAACATTATTTTTCGTCTTTTCCCCCGGCGAGGCAGTCACCAATAGACCGATCTTACCAGCCAGTTTGACTGCGCCACCGCTGCCGCAATGCATTGAGGAAACTTTAGTCTTTCTGCACGTGCAACGTCCTTGCCGGAGCGCTGCGCGTTTGGAGCACGAGACGGCGCGAGCTCTCGCATGCACGGCCGTCTGTCTCCCGCGAACTAAAGTAATGGCGGCGTCACGCATGCGCCGAAGGTTTAGTGAGATCGGTCCATTTTCCTCTGTTCAAACCTTTTCGGCGTTACCCCAGCACCGGACCCACTAAGAGACAGGGTTGAGACTTTGGGCCGGAGCCACACGGGAGGGAGTCCCGATTTTCCTCTGTCCCGCCTCTCCCCAGTTGTGAGTTGTGCATCATTCAATTTTCCCCAGATAATTTCCACCAATCTTCTAATCGCCTCTTTGTGACTGTAATATTTTTCTTCTCCGTCGTTCCATCGTCGCCAGCAAAACCCAGGGCCCCGGCCAAATCTTGGAAGTCCCCATCAGTAAGTAGCGTCGGCCGAGTCTGGACTAAAAGGGTACTCCGGCGATTTTTTGAGCTACCCTAACTAACTCTATTTTCTGACTCCCCGGCCTGTATCCTTTCCGGTAGGCTATTTAGTATAGCGAAATTCATAATAATTAATGTGAAATCGGCGAATGAAAATGATGCAAAATCCAACATTCAAATATTCCCGCGCTTTTCAGTGCCGTGACGTCAGTGACGGGCAGGCTTGCTAGTCGAGAAAGCAGTCTAAAAGATGGAATATGCCAATCATTTGTTCCGTGCTGGAGCGCGGGTACTGAAGCGAGCTTCCAAAGCATTCCTTTGACACCATGGAACTGCTTCGAATCATTTGGGAACAAATTCTATACAGTCCAAAAAGTGAACCCCCGCCCTCCACTGACGTCACGTTTTCGTTGTTGCCAGTAGAGACTTTCGGTTTGAAAAAAAACACGGTGAAAACCAAAATTGTAAATTCAATAACTCGCGAAAAAAATATATATTTTGGCCTAATATTTGGGATACTATTTTAGCGATGTTTCTTGGCGAGTTTAGCGGAATATCAAGCAAATCGGGGACCATGAAGAAACCGCAGGAGCAGCCTTTCAACGGGAAACGAAGTCAAGTCTTTCCGTCGGAAAAACTTGGTGCAATCGTTCAAGTAAACCCAGACTCGAACCAAGACTTCAGACGAGAACGTCATTGGCTGTCGCTCTGATCATATGATGGCTTACACCAACCAATGTGAGGGAGGCGACGCCCCTGCTGCGGGTATTATAGTTCCATCGGTCGTAACGCTTTTGTGTCCCACTTTCGCGTCTCGATTTTGCGGATATCTTTTTTTTTTTACCAGTGGTAATTTTGTCGCGTGAAAACGTAATCCTCGTTAAAAAGAAAATGGCGGGCGTAGGGAACATTTTGGAAGACCATAACGTTTCGCAACTTGTCATATACGTATACTTGTTCCCGCACTAATCCGACGAAGAAACTCACAGAAGCGTGTTGTCGCAACTGTTGATTACCTCGGAGGACAACGTTTTGTTCGCCAACTAAGTATCCGCCCGTTATTGTTTGAAACAAACAAGCTCGTTCAGCCTATCGGCCTGGCCTGCCCCTACACAATTACGGCTCACATTTTCCCTGGTATACGCTGATAACGCAACCAGCACGTTATGCAAGATTTCCAACAAATGTATGCTCGTACCGCGTGACGCACGTTAAAGACTTCGGGTTACCGGTCGTACTGCACTGGCCAAGTCCTATATATAATGAGGCACGGGGCCCGACAACGCTGGTGTCTTGTGGCGGGACTTGGGCCTGGTTCACACATCTGCGTCGGTTACACCATGCACGGCAACCAAAACTACAGCAACGACCGGGACAACGGGAGAAACGTGGCACACATATCGTCTCTCGAATCTATACTTTCTGCATTATACTTGACACGTTTTCTACGGGGAACACCTGTTTCGGTGACTTTGTCTTTGCTGTCGCTTCTGTCGCTTTGAACGCAACCAAACACACCTGTCTGAACCAATTCCTTTACTTCGTTCCATCCATGTTTATTCTAACTGGTCGTCGACGCACGCGAGCACAGACGTAGAGCGACGGTGCGATCCCGAAACAATTTGCGCACGTGGTAATAATGACGCTGATTAATAACGATATGAATGGGACCATGAAATGATTTTTCAACTTCTCCCTCCTTAGCTTTAATCCTCAACCCAAAAGCGAAATGAGAAATTACGTGGTCGTGCCGTGCTTGGGCACGGAAGGCGATGACTCCAAGCTTCCACCGTCCTTCTTAAGCAGACCGTGGAACTTGTCATTCGCAAGCGATGAAAAGTGCCGTCACGGCACTGATATTGGCCACGAACGCGAATCCCAATGTTCGTCGACGGATTGATTGTTGACGAGCGCATACGTGCGAGTGACGCAGTGGTCGTGCCCAATGAGTGAGCTGGGGTAGGCTGGACGTGCTTGGCAACGCGGATGCATCACGGTGAAAAGGCGGACAGCTTTCGCTGGAAAGGAGGCACGAAATAGTCCGCTATATTTTAAACTTTTCCCTACCGAAAAGCAGGTTTGGGCCTTTCTACGCTCGTGAACTATAGTTTTATTTTGGCGCACGAAACGATATGCGATAAGTAAAATCCCCAATTTAGCCCAGCCGAAAATTCATTTCATGGTACCTTTAACGTCCATTGAATCGACAAGGGCCGCTCAAGGTCGACAGGGACATCTGTCCATAAGAAATCGCCGAACAAGTAGAGCATCGTGAAACTTGCAGAGGACGTTAACGCAATCCTCCTTAAATATCCCGCGCACAGAATAACGCGTACACGTTACACAGCCGCAACAGTTCCTGCTATCAAGGCGGCGAGCAACGTCCCCGTAGTTCCGGAGAAGAGGTGCATATAATCAAATTTATAGGGAAGAAATGCGAAATTTTCGACAATCGATGTCACGGGCGAGAGTGTATGCGAACGGTTTCGACAGTTTGGCAAAGGACAAGACGGACGCGTTCGTCCGCCTGACTTGACGCATTCCAGTTCTTTCTACGACAAGGGAAGCAGGGAGCTGCCAAAAGAATGGCAGCGGTGCCTGCAAGTAAACGGCGAGTACTTTGAAAAACTGACGTAGTTCCACGAGTCGTTGAATCGTAGTGAACGCCCTGCCCGAGGAGACTCATATAAAAATAATGTTTATTTTCCGTCAAAACACGTATGTTGGAGGAAGACCGAGAAAAAAAGCTGCATCATGCAGCTTGACGGGCCCTCGCCCCCCCCCCCCTTTCTTAAATATGGCAGCAGTGGCACAAGTTATCCGAAAAGAAAACCAAGAGAAAAGCTAAAAATTTCAGAGATGACAAAAGGACAATATTACAACAAAAAAAAAAAGGTGCGACTATATAAGAGGCGAACAAAAACAAAGTACATAAGTACATGCAAGCACAGCATTTTTCAAAGTAAGCAAAAATTAGGGTTATTAAACATGACAACTAAACAATCACATTTGAAAAAGAAAGAAATGCTCGGAGATTTTTTACAGATGTTGTGGGAAGATCAATGTTGTGAGTAACAAGAAAATTAAGCAGTCGATGAAGTGCTTATCTTAACATTTGTTCACCGTAGTTACTTTTGCAAGTAGGGAGCGTCCATATTTCCGTGTTTCGAGTAGGATACGTTGCTACTCTTGGCAAGAGAGACGCCAAACCACTGAGGGCATGAAGATTTGTTTGTACTTCTGACAGGCGCGAGTGTACATGATATACTCGCGCCTGACCCGACTTTTGAGTGTATACGCGAGTCTTCAGCACTCGATGGGCTCCTTCTGCTCCCTCTCGTATAGTCTGCGACAGTTAAAGGAGCGCAGGTGCGCTTCATCATGATCACAATTCGTGATTCGGCCTCTTAATTTAATTGGAAGCAGACTCGTACGCTACTCACTAGAAGTAACCAAATTTCTTGTAATCAATTACTTTTCGGACTAATTTTGTAATCATTCCAATACATTTATTAGAAAGGAATCCCAAGAGTAATCTCATTACTTTTGAAAGTAAAAAAAAAAAGTGCTCCGAAATTCCTCGTAATTTACAAACGAAATTCCCCTTTATGGTTCAATGTCGCGCTCGGTGTCGTCTTGCTCTTAGTCCCCCGTCCTTGAGTCGCTTATTCTTCTGTCGATGCACCATCTGCAACAACCCATCTTGCGAAGCAATAATTAATATGCTCAGAGTTTGCCGTTTCCCCTGTTTCTTAAGATGTCGGTGATGATAGAAGCTCGTTAAAGGTATATTGAGAAGGGCATGGATGCGAGAAAGAGGAAGAGAAGAAAGAAAGAAGTCACTTGGACGGAATTACGAAAGTAATCGAGATAACAAACTTCCCATCTAAGTTGCGATCAAGCCGACGCTCAGCTCATTACTAAGAAGGGTAGGTACCGAACCTTGATCAGACGTGATAAGAAACAGCGCACTGCTGCTCGCCTCTTCGACCTGTGCCGTCGCAGGCATTTCACGCGTGCAGTCAAGGACAGAGAACCAACGACCGGTCGTTGGTCGCGCAGTTCAGTCTCCGTTCATTGACGCGATTAGAATCATTAGCATTATACTCGGTATACCACTAGTACATTAACACGGGGGTGTCGGAGTGTTTTCCCGAAAACGAAAACATATAAACATTCTCATCTGGAAAACTTCCTCCAAAAAGGGAATTCCCACTGTGTCATCCGTAAGATTTTCATTTTCTTTTATATTATAAAGGGGAATTCCGGCGTTGGATTTCGAGCAATTTGTAAGCTTTTTTTTTTGTATTTCTTGTTATCTTTTTGTGTATGCGTGCGTCAGCTCGCGTTTACCGCTCTAAAGGCGCGAGCGTCTGGAGCGCTTTCGAATAGCTCCACATATCCATAGGCGGAATTCCCCACAGGATGAGGGTCACCTGAAACTGCAAATCTCTTTGAGAGGTGCTCGGCTCCACGTAAACTTCATCACTGCCTCCCGGCTGGCATGGAAAGATTCATCCTTTTAAAGACATTTGATAAGCATACAGTGCTCATAGCGCAGATGATTTGAGGAAGAACTCACACCCCAATCGCTGCAACAACGTCGCGTGTCAACAAAAAACCCAGTCAAGGTTTTTTTTTTTTTTTTTTTTTTACACTACAAGCTATATTTTAGCTTGCTGTCGGTCAAAAATTACACACCTCTGAGATCACTGGGCATTCGTTCGTTTCCTACGTAAATTAGTCCCACCCAGTATGCTGCACAGCCGTACGTACGTACGCTGTGGGACTTTGTTAACACGAACACGACATTGACACTTGTCCGGATTTTGGTCAGACTGAATACTGACAGGCACCAATCTTTTCTGTTTAGATTAGTTCCCCCTAGTGAGGACCCTCATCCACACTAACAGTTTTTTTCCCCTTTTATAAAAGCCATCTAGTTTTAAGAAAAATAACAACAAAAAAATGCCGACAAATGGCTTGTTCGCGTTAACAGAGTGGCGCACTACACAACAACAATAATATGCTTGAACATCGGAAGAAATTAACAAATAAATAAACGTGCGTCTCATAGCGAACGTCTCTTTCGACAAAAACCAGTCTAATACACGCGTCACTGGAAAAAACAAGTAATCGATTACAAATACAGTTAGTCTCGGTTAGAAAGTGTTCAATTGGATTACTTGATTACCCGAGAAGAAAAAGAAATTGACCGTTACTCGATAAAGTAACCGTTACTTTTCCGATTACTTATGATCTTCAAAACGATAATATTTTTTTCTGTCACTTTGAAAATGGGCTTTTCGTACTGTCCACTACTGGATTAGAACCACCAAACTAGAAACGACACCGAGCTCTGATTAGCTGATTGATTGATTGATTACAAGTGATTTGATTACTCGTAATGCGTACCGTACAAGCGTCACGAAAATGCGTACCCTACAAGCGTCGCGAAAATTTCGATAAGCATGTAAAAGGAACAAAAGCTGGACCACTTCGTATACGGCACTTCAGAAGAAGTGGCCGTGGCGAACGCAGCTTCGATCGGCTTTGCTCGCAGTTCGCCGATTTCGGCTTCCCTGTCACAGAAAATTGTCTCAACGGTGAAAGTGGTTGCCAGAGGTAAAAGCGCGCACAGCCAGGCGCATATACCACTTCATCTCAAGAGTACCGTCCCGTGTTTGGCGCAAACAAAGTGTCGGGCAGCACTCAAGACCGCGCCTTTCATACACTCTAAAAAAAAAAGTGTCGATTTAACTCTTTTGGAGTGTAAGTGGCTTGTCACAGAATCCACTCTTTTAAAGAGTAACTTTAACTCTTCGGAGGCAAGTGTATGTTTAACTCTCCCATACAAGTGTTCACTTGACTCTTCTATAGAGAGTAACTCTAATACTTTTGAGAGAGTCAGGGTTACTCTTTTGATGTGTAAGTGTAAGAGTTAACTTCACTCCTTTGTGTAGAGTAACTCTAACTCCATGAGAAGTGTTTCCTAAACTCTTTGATGAGAGTAAATTTCACTCCTTTGTGTGGAGTGACTGTAACTCCTTGTTGACGAGTGAAGGATGCTCTCCAGGGAGAGTTACCTTTATTCCTTCGTGTAGAGTAACTACAACTCTATCAGAATGTTGCCTATACTCTGTATCCAAGAGTTATGAGTACTCGCCAGGAAGAGTTACCCTCACTCCATCGTCTAGAGTAACTACAACTCCATTAGAAGTGTTGCCTAAGCTCTGTATGCAAGAGTTAAACATATTCTCCCGGAAGAGTTGAATTCACTCGTTTGTGGAGAGTAACTAAAACTCCATTAGAAGTGTTGCCTGAACTCTGCATTTAAGAGTTAAGCACGCTCTCCAGAAAGAGTTGTTATAACCTTTTTGTGGGGTAAATGCAACTCTATTAGAAGTGTTGCCTACAGTCCGTATTAAAGAGTTAACTATGCTCTCTAGCAAGAGTTAATGTCACATTACAGCACACTTGAGCAGTTTGTATGACCCCTCCTTAGAGAGCACTTAACGCTTTAATACAGAATTCAGGCAATACTTGGAATGGGGCTGTAATTACTCTACAGAAAGAATTGTGTACAGTAAATACAGCCCAATTTGATGTGTTGCCTAAACTCCGTATAAAAGAATTAGCACCCTCTTCAGGAAGGGGTCACACAAACTCCGCTCAATTATACTGTTAAATATTGTTTTTAGTGTATTGTTGAGTGTAAGTTAACCCAGTGAAAAGTAACGGAAACGCCTGAAAACAGAATTAGAAGAACGGAAGTGTAAAACTGGCTTTGTTGAAAAAAAGCTTGCTGGAAAAAATTAAAAAAAAACTCTTCTGGCAACCGACATTTCTAGCCTGTTGAAGTGCGACCACTGTACTTTTCTTTTTGCAATTATTTTATGGAATGTCAATACCTCCCTTGGTTTCACTGTAATTTGGAATACTTTTGTCCTTATTGTATGAGTTGTTTGTTGCATATAACTAGGGACAACTCAAGTATTTTGCAATGAACAGTAGCCCTAAAATCTAAAAGCGGCTATGTACATGTTCACAAGGAGATGGTTGCATAGGAAATGTGGAACTGCAGCTATAAAACGACATGAAATATATAGCATGAGCCTGCACAGAGGCAATAGGTTCTCATAAAAAGTCAGCATAGAAAGAAAACAGTAGAATCGAGTTCATTAAACCAAGATTTTAATGTCACCACATGGCAAAAAAGGCAAAACTGGCACACAAAGTTCCTCTGGCTAACAAGTTTTTAACTTTGTGATCAAGTCTAAAGCCAAGACGGACTTTATTTTGTACTTCAAACCAATGAAGTGCCCAATCACCGCGAGTGACTGGCTTGCTTTTTGACGGTAAGAAAGGTCGTGGACTCCGTGCAGTGCAAGAACGAGCGCCGCACCAGCCACAATATCCGTCACCTCAAAGGAGTGGTCCTCCAAGACCACAGTTATGGCACTTGAGTCCTCTTCGTCGATTAGCATCACCGGATAGGTCGATCGGTCATGTCCCTCCTCCTGTGAAGAATGAATGCTTAAATGTAGAGTCAGCAATATTAAAAGAGAGGAAACAGCTCGCTAAGTGCCCTTAGTTAATACCAGTGCACTCATTTGCGAGACAATGAACCATTTGCGAAAATTCCAGGAGCCATTCATATATGATGGGCTCCAATAGTTGGCTGGGACTCGCTTTCTTGCCGATTGAACAAGAGTCCCAACCGAACACTAAGGCAGCACTCATTGCTAGCTCGCTCAGCCGCAACGACCCAAAACCGTTCGTATCCCTTCTGATATGCACACCTAAGATAAAGACAAACCACATCCCTCTCTCTGTTTTTTTCCCTTTCTGTGCAATGGCAGCCATAAGGAGTTGCATTTATTTATGGCATCCCCAAGTTTGCACTTTATCGGAAGAAGGGGGAAAGGGGAGGGGGCAGTTCCCCCCCCTCCTCCCTGACTTTTGGAACAATTATAGCAGGCAATATGGGAGAGAGGGACAGAGTTTAGCTTCCCTGCACATCATCCCTCCACCTTCCAAACAGTAGCAAATCAGCTGGCCTCTGCCCATAGCGGTGAAATACATAGCTCTATATAGACTAGATTGAGGTGTGAGATGAATGCATTTTCTTAACATCTGCATTTGTCCAAGTGGCATACAATATGTTAGGAACATTTTTATAGATAAATTAGTGTGAACACCCTATTGGGTTTCAGTGCTGACTGCCATATGTTATATAGTCGGTGACAGGTTAAGAACGAAGTGGAAGCTCCTCCCACCCCTTTCCACTTAGGCTCCGCTGAAGTGGAAAGGGGTGGGAGGAGCTTCCACTTCGTTCTTGACCTGTCACCGACTATAGTTTATTTCACAACTTTAGAAAAGAAGCTAGAGAATGCAAGTAACATCGAAGTTTGGGGAGACCATCCATTAAATATTGTAACTACAGCTCTACAAGGGGCTAATTAGCTATAAAGTACCTACTAAAATGCACGAATTCTAAACAAAACAAAACAAGAAAAAAGAAAGAAATTTAAAGGTAGCCCAAACCAAGAACATACATGTTTAGATTGGCGAGTGTTAAAATAACTGATAAATGTGCCACATGTCAAAATAGAACATGCATCGCGGCGAGCTTAAGCTCTGCCACAACCGACACTACTAGAGAATCAGCGAGCTGCTCATGTTTGTCACTTCATTGTGAAGCTGCATAATAGATGTGGGCTCTATATTTTTATCACATGCCGATGAACTGGTTCCACCACTCTGAATGCAGGTGCAGGCACATGCATTGCAAGGTCAAATTTAAAGCTCTTTTTGTTTTTTCAAATAGTAGAAAAGTAAATCTATAAATTGCTTAACCCTACTCTTGCAACATCACAGTGTCCCTCAATCCTTCATCTAGACTTAAGACACGTTTATTACGATCTCGACATTTAAGTTCACACCTATGTTTCTAAGTTGATTTGAAAGGAAAAAAAAGTGTTTTGAATCGCGGTGTTTGCGGCACATAAATATGTAGTTATAAATGCACCCATATTGCCTCCATATTATTTACAAGTTATAAATCAAACCGCTGGCCTCCCTTTAAGCTCACCAGTGTCAAATGTACTACTAAATTAACAGTCCAAGAAATACCTTTTTATACACAAAAATACGACAGTTGAACAGAACATGACGCTTGAATGAATCAAGAATTAAAAATAAATCACTCACATAAAAAAAGCTTGTCGAGTAAAGACAATTACTGGCAAATACACTCACATAGCGCAGTGACATATCTGACACTCCACTCCCACCCAGTAAGCTGAATCTTGGCGAATAAGGACTACTCAACACCCTGTGGAATTCGGCTTTGGGCATACTGGGAGGACTTCACTACAGCACACATCTACCGCCAAGAAGACAGCCATATTTTAACAAAAAAAAAAGAACTAAAAATTGCTTCAAAAACAAAAATAACCAATCAGAACGTCTCTCACGGACTATTAAAATAAAAAGCATTTACAAATAACGCTGTACAGGACCTTTCGGGCTGATCGCTGTGGACTACATGCGGGACTCGTCGGAGATTCCTGGCCCAGAGTTAGACACGGTTCAAACTCATCGGATCTTGACAACACGTACATTGCGTAGCAAGAACACATGTCGCCGATGGTCAAAAGGAAGTAGAGCATCCTCTCCTTGTTACTCACATGGAAGAGAAAGCGGTCCGTCGTGTCTTCGGTCCGTCGAAGCTAGTGGTGACATGTAGGCTCACAACAAAGGAAGATCACCGGTGTGTAGGCGCTGCCGACAGAATATCCAAGGCCTTGACAATCCGCATGTTGAAGATCGCACTTGGCATTAAACCATCATTCTCACCGGTTCCAGTAGGGGTAGCGTGGATAGCGGAAATGCCAAACCACTTCGTCCGATAAAAAAAGTTTTTAAGCAATAAAATGCACTCAAACAACTTAAAAACTGACACCACGGTGTCCTGATATGAGCATGTTGATCTTGCCATTATTTTCCTTAAAGGGCCCATGAAACAAATTTTGGGCTGGGATAAATCATTTTAGATTGGGATTTTACTACATAGCACATTGTTCAGTAGGCCAAAAGAAAAAAGGCAGAAAGTCAAAAGCCTGACTTTCAGTGCGAGAATTTGAAAACACAGCGGACTATTTCGTACCTCCTCCCCTTCGTAAGCTCTCTGCCTTTTGACTGTGATACATCCGCGGATCCCAAAAGCGCGTCGCCGGGTCCAAACTGACGTCACACCAAACCGGACTCACTTAATCCCTTCACCTCTAAGCTGACACTGTGGTGGAAGCTACGCGCTGGCCGGACCAGTCAGCCGCCCCTTTCATCACCTGACCTCATTCTCTGCGCGTCGGTATGCGCGAAGGAGCCCGATCACGTGGCAAGTGTGACTAACCAACGAGCACGTAGCTTCCACAGCACTGTCAGCTTCGGGGTGAACGGGTTGTGGAAAGCAACTTTTGTCTAAATTTTGAGCGACGGGCTAGTCTTCTAGGGCGACAATGGATGTGTTCGGATTAGACAAACCAGTGTTCCAGCAAGAGGGGCCCCTCTCTTTTCGTCTTCTTGAGCTCCTAAGCTGAAAGTGTAGAGGAAGCTAATGTGCTGGGTGAACCAATCGCACGTTTGGCTTCAATCACGTGATCACACTCCCTCCCGTAACCACGTCCAGAGAGCGGAGCAGGCGATAACTGGTCTGGCGCGCGCGTAGCTCCTCCGGTACTGTCAGCTTAGAAATGAAAGGAGCCGTCCTCCGTCAAGGACGAGGGCGCCGAGTCCCCTACGCTTACAAAGCAGAGATTTGGAGAGATTAGTGATGGTGGGTGGGGAAAACGGGAGGGGAACTGTTTTCTCATCACCTTCTCTCGCCCTTTTCGAGGGAGAGATGGAGTTCTTGCGCCAGGCCGAGGGACATCCGTAAGCAACCCGTTTCGAGGCCATCGGCGCGCCCCTCCACTGTCCAAAAACCAATATGGTAGAGATTGCTTAGACATGATAACTCTAGAGCAAGAGAACAAAAAGGGACTGGCAGACACGAAGCACCGAACTCAGCTTGAAGCCTCATGTCAAAATTAAAAAGATTATGATAAATCAATTGTCTCCCAACGAAAACAAAGCGGCGATATAAATTTCAAGAAGATTGTCAACCATTTTGGCGTTCACTCAGAACACCAGTGAAGCTAACTAGCCTACGTCTCAAAATAAACAAAACAGGAGAGCATGCGCACAAAACAACATGCACACAAACATGAGGAATGCGCCACATCGGTAGTCTAAAATACAAACGACATGTGGGCGATCGTACGGGTGTAGCATTATAGCCCCACGTGCCGAATCTGTGTGCACACTTCCACCAGCATTGTTTCATGTCAGCCTAATATGTTGAGGGTCTACAAATGACGGCATGGTTACGTTACACAAGCTCGCGTGCACACTTACTGTCTCTTAATTAAAAGCAGGATGCTCCGCCGTCACGGTGAGGACCAGGCCACATGATCTGGGGATTCGCGTCATGGGCTTCTGATAAAACGAGCCTTTTGAAGGCAGGTCAATAGGGCGGGTGTCAGTGGGGGCATTCGACATCGGGTGCTTTCGTGCACCACCCGATCGTACATAGGGCATGAACTTTCTGTAAAGCGGTCTCCTTCGGGGAACTTGGCAGTCCACTGTGATAAATGGTCGTATGACCCTTTGCTGGATAAAACACAGATTTCGGGCAAGTAGGAACAAAAAACAGAGAGAGATATTTTCGAGGCGTTCAAGATCAATGTAAAGAAAGATGACAGTTGCATGAATGCGTTGCCACTTGTTTTATCAAATAAGGAATTCAGATTCATTTGGCTTGAGGTATAATAAAGTGTGTAACCGTGGCGTAGCCAGGAAATGTTTTTCAGGGGTGTTTTTCTTTGCTTAAACTGTTTGAAGGACACGAACAAAAAAGAGAGGAAAAAAATTGCCCAAACACAACTTTGTTTACCATTTCCCTGTTTCTTAGACGACAAAAAATCAACCTTTTTGCCACATCTCGATCGTCCAATATTTAAAAAGGGGAAATTTAATGGTAAACGACGAAAGAACGCAGCCATAACATATAATAATTAGCTTTGAACAAAAAAAGTCCAGACAGGCTCACAAAAAATTACGGTGCGTGCACTTCAATGCGGAACGCTCGGGTATCCAATGACTGAAAACTACGGAAAAGTGCCAGAGAATAGCGAAGTTTAGAATACTATTAAACATAAAAACTGCAATGCGCAATGGGGCAATGAGCAAGTGAAGCGTCACGCTCATTGTTCCTGCGCGGATCACATCTTTCAGAAGTTATCGTTCTATAGACATGTTTTAGGTTATTTCCGAGAACCCGCTTCAGCGGTGCTAACGAGCATGGTGGCCAGGATTTGCAACAGGCGGTTTACATTAGGATACAAGGCCTCTGGGCAAATGCAAGTTGCTTGTACCGCCGAGACGCGCTAAGCGGTGCGGTCCCTCCACATCTGTGTGAAAACCAGTACTTCCCCAGGAAGTTTATTTAACATAACGAATGCTCCGCACAGGCTGGCGATTTGCTCGAAGTCGAGGCTTGCGACATAGAGACCGACGTCGTTGGCCACAACATCGCTCTCGCCTAGGGCGGACGATGCTGCCTCGAGTGAATGTGCCGACCAGACATGTACACGTTACCCCAAAAAAGTAACTAAATACCGTTACTCGTTACTCGCTCAAGAAGTAACTAAATACGTTACTCGTTACCGATTCTCAAAAGGAACGCGTGAGTTACCTCAAAAGTAGCGAGTTACTTTTCACGTTACTTTGACGACCAAGTACACAACTGTTCTTGTTTCATGGTTTATTGTTTTCTTTTTAGTAGTCATTGCCCTTACGCAGCAGCTGCCTGTGGTAGTTTTCATCAGTTATGTTTCCCCGCTTCCTTGAAAATTCATCTCCGGCGACGCTGAAGCGTCGTTCTACTGACCCTGTGTTTGCAACCTCCGGGTTTACATTCGGTCCGTACCCGGTTCTAGAAAGTTCACCCAACGAACCTGATTGTGCTCGCTGGGTGAAGGACATTCCCAGCTGTAGAGTTCAGTGCAGCAACGTATATCGCTGGACACGTCAGTCGAACTGTTCAACTGACGCGTTCAGCGATATACGTTGCTGTACTGTCATACTGTTTATTTGTTTTTCGGGTTGCCCATCTGCCTTTGTCGCAATAGACGCATACTCAGGTTAGAATTAAAACGACACCATCTAAACGGTGTTGTACACGTTACTCCTCAAAAGTAACGAGATACCGTTACTCGTTACTTGGCCTTAAAAGTAACTAAATACCGTTACTCGTTCCTTTTCTAAGAATGTAACTAAATACGTTACTCGTTACCGAAAATAGTAACTAGGTACAAGTAACTCGTTACTTGTAACGCGTTACGTACATGTCTGGTGCCGACTCTGTTTGAGACGTCGATGACACGCTTGAAGTTGTAGGTCAATAATCATTCTTGAAAAAAGCGTCAAGGAACAGCTTGGCTCTTACACTCATTGGGGAATTGTAGTAGACCGTTTCCGCAGCCCGCTAAGCACCCGGATAGCGCTCCGTAATCCGCCACAAGATCTTGAACTGTGCAGGCAAGGCTGGCGGCGCGCACGCGCAGCTGCGGCGTTTTCTTCAGGGATACCGTAGCGGAGGAGCAAAACGGTCTACTACAATTCTCTATTTTGAAAGTCGATATACGTAAAGGAAGTTCCACGACTCACGTGCTGAACGCAAGCACGTAAACATAACCCACTGCAGCGATTAAAGAAGTCAACTAGGTACGCTTTGAAACTAAGTGATTATGAGCATTCCAAAGCTGCTTCAACAGTGCATTGCTGCCGCTTTTCTCTCTTGCTTATTTTCTTTTTTGTTTTTTTAATTGATTGGGATGTTTTTGTGCGCTTGTTTTTTGCATTTTTGTTTGTGTGTTAATGAAGCTAAAGAAGTACAGGCGAGTAGACCCCTAAAAAAAGAACGGAACAAAAAAAAAACGCTAAGTTGTTTGTTATTTTGTCGTCAGGTTTTCTCCTCATTGTAGGGTTCGTAAAGTCAGAGTATTGCTATTTTGGAATTTTGTTGCGCTGCCCTGAAATGGTCGTCGAGTCCTTGACACTCAAAGGGTAGGGGAGTTAAGCCGCCTGCATTCTCCGAGGCGAGGCCAGCTTCCTTCGAGGTCAGGATTTCGCGGCTTTTGTGACGTCGGGAGCTGAGCCATTCGCACCTGCGAGCCTTGAAGAAAGGCTTCGGTTACTAACATGGCCGAGTTTGGAGAGAGCTGTTCGAAGAGCCGGAGCCGGACAGCGTCGTCATCTTCGTTTTGCTGTGGGATGTTGTGGGCACGGCCCCTCGCCGTAATAAGTTGTCGAAACAAAACACACACACACACAAAAAAAATCCTGATATTGGAAAGGGGTAAAGAGGACAACCATGAAATTTCGGGGGTGTTGGGAGGAAGTGGCCGAGTGGGCTAACGCGTCTCAGCTCGGAGCGTGGAGCGAGAGCTTGCGCTGGGAACCTCCTGGGTTCGATTCCCCACCGCCCCCGCCCGTTTCGATCTGGATGAGTTTCGTACCGGCACGCGTTCGTGTGATCACTACTGCGTGATGCACGTTAAAAACCCCAGGTTAGCGGTTGTACCGCACTGGCTAAATTTCTCATCTACAGCTAAGAGACCGATTACCCGTTGAGGCGCATCTCCCCATCAAGGCTGTATAAACATAAAGAGCAAACCAATTTTTTATTTCGGGGGTGTTCCAACCCTTGAACACCCCTCCCTGGCTAGGCCACTGGTGTGCAAATATGTTCGTGCTTTCCAAATAAAATTCAGTTGCCAGTAGCGCTCCAAGTTTGCACTACTACTTCTTTGTGCACGATTGTTTTTTTCTTGCGCTTTTAAGTGTAGGTTTGTTGCCGGTGACGTCACCTCTGGCTAAACTTTAAGTCAAGACCAACATTGTCGTCGGCTATCAGTGCCTTGGCGCCATGTTGGAGGCATTTGGCGTCTTATTGTGACAACAGTCGTGCTGTAAAGTAATAGAGCCGTCTGTAAAATCACATTTCAGAATATTTATCTTTCCTAGTCAATCGCAAAAAGGTTCTTCACCTGACACGAAGTGCAGTTCATAAATCCGTAGTTAGGGTACGAAGCGTTTCTGTCAAGATCATAGAGTCAACATAAAAATCTAGAGCGAAAAGTCCCATGCGTTTGGCCGCGACGGAAGGGCGAGGCATTGACGCGGACATCGGCGGCCCCATTTGGCGGTCTCTATCAGCTCATATCGCTGACGACGCACATGCACAAAGGAGCAGCAAAACATCACCTGTAAGTTCTGCACCTTTTTATTTTATTTATTCTTTTACTTTGCAGAAAAAACATTCGAACCGCGCGTTGACAAAATTAAATAAAGGTAGGCTGTACCAACTCACTTATTAAAACATCCTTGCCCATCTTCCCCCAACAAAAAAAGGAAGCGGGTAAAAAAAAAAAAAAACCTTCCCGAGGGAAAAAAAAAAATCTGCGCCGAGCAGCGTCGAACATGCGCCGACCCCATAGCGGCGCCATCTATTGACAGCCCGTGGTATTGCGAAGAGAAACTAACTCTTGCTACAGTTACTCTCGAGTTCGAGTGAGGGTTAAGGGAGAGTATCATCGAAAGAAGCGGTCGCGAAAGAGTAACTTT